>CM076525.1:5884596-5887949 GCA_038429875.1 Poecile montanus
AGGGTTAGGGTTAGGGTTAGGGTTAGGGTTAGGGTTAGGGTTAGGGTTAGGGTTAGGGTTAGGGTTAGGGTTAGGGTTAGGGTTAGGGTTAGGGTTAGGGTTAGGGTTAGGGTTAGGGTTAGGGTTAGGGTTAGGGTTAGGGTTAGGGTTAGGGTTAGGGTTAGGGTTAGGGTTAGGGTTAGGGTTAGGGTTAGGGTTAGGGTTAGGGTTAGGGTTAGGGTTAGGGTTAGGGTTAGGGTTAGGGTTAGGGTTAGGGTTAGGGTTAGGGTTAGGGTTAGGGTTAGGGTTAGGGTTAGGGTTAGGGTTAGGGTTAGGGTTAGGGTTAGGGTTAGGGTTAGGGTTAGGGTTAGGGTTAGGGTTAGGGTTAGGGTTAGGGTTAGGGTTAGGGTTAGGGTTAGGGTTAGGGTTAGGGTTAGGGTTAGGGTTAGGGTTAGGGTTAGGGTTAGGGTTAGGGTTAGGGTTAGGGTTAGGGTTAGGGTTAGGGTTAGGGTTAGGGTTAGGGTTAGGGTTAGGGTTAGGGTTAGGGTTAGGGTTAGGGTTAGGGTTAGGGTTAGGGTTAGGGTTAGGGTTAGGGTTAGGGTTAGGGTTAGGGTTAGGGTTAGGGTTAGGGTTAGGGTTAGGGTTAGGGTTAGGGTTAGGGTTAGGGTTAGGGTTAGGGTTAGGGTTAGGGTTAGGGTTAGGGTTAGGGTTAGGGTTAGGGTTAGGGTTAGGGTTAGGGTTAGGGTTAGGGTTAGGGTTAGGGTTAGGGTTAGGGTTAGGGTTAGGGTTAGGGTTAGGGTTAGGGTTAGGGTTAGGGTTAGGGTTAGGGTTAGGGTTAGGGTTAGGGTTAGGGTTAGGGTTAGGGTTAGGGTTAGGGTTAGGGTTAGGGTTAGGGTTAGGGTTAGGGTTAGGGTTAGGGTTAGGGTTAGGGTTAGGGTTAGGGTTAGGGTTAGGGTTAGGGTTAGGGTTAGGGTTAGGGTTAGGGTTAGGGTTAGGGTTAGGGTTAGGGTTAGGGTTAGGGTTAGGGTTAGGGTTAGGGTTAGGGTTAGGGTTAGGGTTAGGGTTAGGGTTAGGGTTAGGGTTAGGGTTAGGGTTAGGGTTAGGGTTAGGGTTAGGGTTAGGGTTAGGGTTAGGGTTAGGGTTAGGGTTAGGGTTAGGGTTAGGGTTAGGGTTAGGGTTAGGGTTAGGGTTAGGGTTAGGGTTAGGGTTAGGGTTAGGGTTAGGGTTAGGGTTAGGGTTAGGGTTAGGGTTAGGGTTAGGGTTAGGGTTAGGGTTAGGGTTAGGGTTAGGGTTAGGGTTAGGGTTAGGGTTAGGGTTAGGGTTAGGGTTAGGGTTAGGGTTAGGGTTAGGGTTAGGGTTAGGGTTAGGGTTAGGGTTAGGGTTAGGGTTAGGGTTAGGGTTAGGGTTAGGGTTAGGGTTAGGGTTAGGGTTAGGGTTAGGGTTAGGGTTAGGGTTAGGGTTAGGGTTAGGGTTAGGGTTAGGGTTAGGGTTAGGGTTAGGGTTAGGGTTAGGGTTAGGGTTAGGGTTAGGGTTAGGGTTAGGGTTAGGGTTAGGGTTAGGGTTAGGGTTAGGGTTAGGGTTAGGGTTAGGGTTAGGGTTGGGTTAGGGTTAGGGTTAGGGTTAGGGTTAGGGTTAGGGTTAGGGTTAGGGTTGGGTTAGGGTTAGGGTTAGGGTTAGGGTTAGGGTTAGGGTTAGGGTTAGGGTTAGGGTTAGGGTTAGGGTTAGGGTTAGGGTTAGGGTTAGGGTTAGGGTTAGGGTTAGGGTTAGGGTTAGGGTTAGGGTTAGGGTTAGGGTTAGGGTTAGGGTTAGGGTTAGGGTTAGGGTTAGGGTTAGGGTTAGGGTTAGGGTTAGGGTTAGGGTTAGGGTTAGGGTTAGGGTTAGGGTTAGGGTTAGGGTTAGGGTTAGGGTTAGGGTTAGGGTTAGGGTTAGGGTTAGGGTTAGGGTTAGGGTTAGGGTTAGGGTTAGGGTTAGGGTTAGGGTTAGGGTTAGGGTTAGGGTTAGGGTTAGGGTTAGGGTTAGGGTTAGGGTTAGGGTTAGGGTTAGGGTTAGGGTTAGGGTTAGGGTTAGGGTTAGGGTTAGGGTTAGGGTTAGGGTTAGGGTTAGGGTTAGGGTTAGGGTTAGGGTTAGGGTTAGGGTTAGGGTTAGGGTTAGGGTTAGGGTTAGGGTTAGGGTTAGGGTTAGGGTTAGGGTTAGGGTTAGGGTTAGGGTTAGGGTTAGGGTTAGGGTTAGGGTTAGGGTTAGGGTTAGGGTTAGGGTTAGGGTTAGGGTTAGGGTTAGGGTTAGGGTTAGGGTTAGGGTTAGGGTTAGGGTTAGGGTTAGGGTTAGGGTTAGGGTTAGGGTTAGGGTTAGGGTTAGGGTTAGGGTTAGGGTTAGGGTTAGGGTTAGGGTTAGGGTTAGGGTTAGGGTTAGGGTTAGGGTTAGGGTTAGGGTTAGGGTTAGGGTTAGGGTTAGGGTTAGGGTTAGGGTTAGGGTTAGGGTTAGGGTTAGGGTTAGGGTTAGGGTTAGGGTTAGGGTTAGGGTTAGGGTTAGGGTTAGGGTTAGGGTTAGGGTTAGGGTTAGGGTTAGGGTTAGGGTTAGGGTTAGGGTTAGGGTTAGGGTTAGGGTTAGGGTTAGGGTTAGGGTTAGGGTTAGGGTTAGGGTTAGGGTTAGGGTTAGGGTTAGGGTTAGGGTTAGGGTTAGGGTTAGGGTTAGGGTTAGGGTTAGGGTTAGGGTTAGGGTTAGGGTTAGGGTTAGGGTTAGGGTTAGGGTTAGGGTTAGGGTTAGGGTTAGGGTTAGGGTTAGGGTTAGGGTTAGGGTTAGGGTTAGGGTTAGGGTTAGGGTTAGGGTTAGGGTTAGGGTTAGGGTTAGGGTTAGGGTTAGGGTTAGGGTTAGGGTTAGGGTTAGGGTTAGGGTTAGGGTTAGGGTTAGGGTTAGGGTTAGGGTTAGGGTTAGGGTTAGGGTTAGGGTTAGGGTTAGGGTTAGGGTTAGGGTTAGGGTTAGGGTTAGGGTTAGGGTTAGGGTTAGGGTTAGGGTTAGGGTTAGGGTTAGGGTTAGGGTTAGGGTTAGGGTTAGGGTTAGGGTTAGGGTTAGGGTTAGGGTTAGGGTTAGGGTTAGGGTTAGGGTTAGGGTTAGGGTTAGGGTTAGGGTTAGGGTTAGGGTTAGGGTTAGGGTTAGGGTTAGGGTTAGGGTTAGGGTTAGGGTTAGGGTTAGGGTTAGGGTTAGGGTTAGGGTTAGGGTTAGGGTTAGGGTTAGGGTTAGGGTTAGGGTTAGGGTTAGGGTTAGGGTTAGGGTTAGGGTTAGGGTTAGGGTTAGGGTTAGGGTTAGGGTTAGGGTTAGGGTTAGGGTTAGGGTTAGGGTTAGGGTTAGGGTTAGGGTTAGGGTTAGGGTTAGGGTTA